>WNNJ02001837.1:0-12155 GCA_012934845.2 Pomphorhynchus laevis
ATATATATTATATAAATATAATATATAATATATTATATTTATATTATATAATATAAATATAATATATATTATAATATAATATAATATATTTATTTATAATAAAATAAATATTGTATGTCATCGGAAGAACTGCTTTGTTCCTATGCGGATTTTTAGTATTTTTATAAATAGATTGAAATATAAAATACTAGGTATTTTATAAAAATAAAATATCTCAAGTGAAGTGGGACTTCACTTGTGCGGATACCACAGCACCCAGCAAGCTTAGCAGTTCTGTATATAGCGCGGCTAGTGTGACAAAGAACGCCGAAACTAAGAAAGTGCACAAATATGCTAACATTGACAGCCGCCAATATATTTTCATACCAGTGGCAGTTGAAAGCACAGGAGCGATCGGGACAGTGTCTCTCTTACGTTCCTTCATGAACTCGGCACACGTTTAATCCGTGCATCTTTCGAACCCCGACCCCGCGCTTTCCTGTTCCAACGGATCAGCGTAGCCGTTCAGCGGGGAAATGCATCATGCATAATGGAGAGCATGAGTAAAGGAGGGTCATCAATGCTGCTTCGTTGTAGGTAGTATAGCGTGATATTTCCGTATCTACCTCGGTCCGGCATGAAGTTAACCACACACCACGACAAATGTTGGAAATTTATTAATTAAAATGATAGAAATATTTAAAAATAATATCTTTTATAAAAATACCTAGTATTTTTATGAACAGATTGAAATATAATATACCATGCATTAAAATAAATATTGTATGCCATCGAAGGAACTGCTAATAAGGAACCGGAACCTATTCCTTACTGCTGTCAAAAACGTTGTTGTACGCCGATGATCTTAAGGTCTATCGCTGTGTTGTTAATGACCTTGACCAACAAATGTTACAGTCTGATCTCGATACATTGATGTATTGGTCAGCTGAGAAAGAACTGTTTAAGTATTAATGTGGATACATGCACATAGGGAATACGTTTTCGACAACCAGCTACTCAGTTAATTTACAACCAATTCTTATGGTTCGTCAATATAGAGACTTGGGCGTCGTCGTTTCGGATGATCTAGGCACTAGGAAAAATACGGAGCAAATATGTGCTAGAGCAACACGAATTTCCGGTATGATTTCCAGATGTTTTAGTAAATTAGAAATTGAGTCATTTAAACTTTTATTCACTACTCTCTGTTCAAGTGTTCTTAACTATTGTTCTCCAGCATCATACCCGGTTAACAAATCGGAAGAGTTTCGTATTATACAGGTATTGCGACGTTCTTCTAAACGGGTAGCGGGCCTTCATAACCTTACTTATAAAGAACGGTTAAGTCGCCTTAATATGCCCTCATTATCTTAACTTCGAGCACTAAATGACCTGGTTGTAGTGTGGCAGGCGATGAGCAATCCTGAGAATCCTGTTATAAGTCTATTTCGTACGCGAAATGACTCAAGATTACGTGGTCATCCACTTATGTTACAACGTAAACACTGGTGTAAAAAAAGAAACATTAATTTTGCCGTGTGTGTCATTCCAGCTTGGAACAGTTTACCGGCGGAAGTGGTGAAGCAAACAAACAGACGTGGATTTGTATCTACTTTGAAGAAACTGACTAATTTTTAATTACTTTGCTGTTAGTTTCCTTCTTATATTTTAAATTCTGAAGGTGTCTTTTGAGCTACGCTCGCTGACATTCTAGTAATTTTTTTAAGTTATATTATTAAACAGCCACAATTTTAAGTTCCCTCAAATGGGCCTCAAAAAATATGTTACATTGTTACTGTTATGTATCTGTGGATTGCAATCGGCCCATCACCTATCAGACGAGATGATAGAGTTAACCATTCTATCCGGGCGACGATACGCAGAGCGGCTTGCTCTTAAGCACATTCTAGTAATAATAATAAAAATTGGAGGTCATTTGGAATAACTGCTATGCTATCTGTTTTCAACCTTAATTACTTGATCCGAAATGGCAAGTGCGAGTCAAATGCATGCTAATGATGTATTTCCTCTGATGCTATTTGATTATTTAGGTAATACCTTATTCTAAAACAATAATTGCTATTTTAAGTTAATTTTTCTCTTACGAATCTGATTTTTTATTGTTGTAATCTCTCACTATATAGATATGTAATCTCTCAGCATAGATATGCTTGATATTTGTCTCTTTGACTTGTATATAATAAACTGTCTTAATCCAATAACACAAAATAATAAAACATGTGCCATTTCATGACGACGACCGGGAATTTCGAATTACACAGCTGAATTTGTGGGACCAAAAAATATTAAACGCAAACCATCACGACATAACGACGATAGGACATTAATACTCCATTTACATATCGATGTAAGAATTGGTAGCGAATAATCGATTAGATATTTTTAATGCTCTCGAGCTAATGGCTTAAACATCACAGTGGGTAAGGCATTCAATAATTTGATTTTAGACCAAACAAACGATGAATTTCCTTTCAATTATCATTTTTACATTAAATATGCTTTTAGATATTCTCGCTTTCATGTACGCAAAGTCTTTATCTTATATATCCTCAATAATAAAAGACGATAATTTTTTGCTACCTTTGCATGATACTCAAATTCAACCATATGACATCAAGTGTATTGAGCAGTGCTTAAACGACAACTTAAACGTATTAGCAAATACGGTTGAATATCTAAAAGAATATAGCTGGGATAAGTTGAATACTGGTAGTTGGCGACAAGTCGACGAATGCTGGCGATTAATGTACGCTATTTGTTCTCTTCTGGCTATCTATTCAGATCTTAAGAAATTGGTATATCTCAGTATTTAACTTGACGTTATTTGAAATTATTCCAGGATGATCTACAGATAAAGAATCCCCAAGCTGTAATGGATTTAATAAAAGAATGTGATAGAGGTATATTACTGGGTGGACCTCAAATGGAACCAGTGTTCAATCAACTTTTGTCTATCATCGATATCGAATGTAAGGAGGTAACATGGTTTACATCTAATTAGTATTTAAATTAATTACAAATTGTTATGATCATAATTGCATTGCATGTTTTCAAATACAATACAAGCGCTTAACGGTATGAAACCATGCTAATACACTTAACAACAATTTATGAGCCAGGAATTACGTAATTGTAGCCTTACGTAATTGTAGCCTTACGTAATTGACGTGTATAAACCCTGAATTTATTGTTATCGGCTGTAATTGATTATATTTTTCTAAACTGTTTTCATTTCATGTATGAAGAGTCCATAAAATTGTCATTTTTGAGCGTAATATTTTATTCAAATAACATAATTTTTAAATCTTTTAGCAAATTAGAACCAGTGCAACATAAACAAATTAAATGATAGCTGTGCTAGTGTTATTTAATGAATTTATTTATTAATAAATGATTTATATTTTACTTAATAATAATTTAATATAAATATAAATATAAAAATAATTAAGTAAACAATTATTAGTTTATTTTTTATTAATTTAATGAATTTTATTTAACTATAAGTCAAATAAAACTGTATGTTTTATACTATTAATTACTGAAATTTAATATTGTATATATTTCATTAAATAAATTTGTACGATAATTCACTTTTTGAATAAATTAATACATGAAAATATAAGATTTTCGGGAGGAAATAGTGTTATTATTTTTTAAACTAAATATTTTTCCGGAGTGAAATCAGAAGTGATATCCCAATTTAGCACAAAATGCTTTATTTCTTAAAGAGTATATCGTTTACTATATATTTACCTAGAAATTTGCAATTATAAGTTCAAATTTGCTATTAATAAGCAAATCCCGTACCGAAATAAATATAAAACAATGTATATCTACACCGCTGGAGCAACCAGCTAAGTAGATGTAGCGTTGAATCAAGATACATACGTCCAGAGTTCAAAGACGATCAGCACCAGTGTACGGAGTAAGCAGATAATAAGGGTCGAAACGTGAAATGTAGGTCTGGGTAAGCAGCTGATGAGACCTACCCATGCGGATTAGTAGCGTCCTGCTGTATCAAGAATAGGAACAATACCTGTGAGGATAATCTTGTGCCACAACCAGAAGAATAAGCAAATTGTTGCCAGTTTATATATACAGTGATATTTTGACCAGTACGTGAAACAATTATAGCTATCAAAATAAAAATATTTCATATATTGTATTCATATATAATAATATGGTTTCATTAATATATAACATATGAATATATATTAACATATATAATATATCTATAACATATATAGCATATGCGCAAGCTGAAGTTAGCGAAATTGATAATTCCGTAAGCGATTTTAATCCGAAATAAAATAATCTTAAAATAATAATTTAAGTAATATATTCAAATAATTTAATTCCTTATAGACAGTCCAAGTATTATAACATGTTGAAACGTTAATGCTCAGTGTATGCGCCCTGAAAATCCACTGAGTACTATCATCGGCTCAGGATGTTGTTAGTAGTTAGATCGTATGGCAACTGGTTCGTGGCGATATTCGTACACTAGTTTGCAGACACATGCTTAGAATTAAAGAAGAGAGCAGTATAACATCCTTACATTTCACAGATCAATTACCAACTCTGGAAATATATTTCGAAAAGTGTTAGGCCGTAAGAAGTTTACAAATTCGCAATGTTTCATGCTTCGTGCCAATTTTCAACGATAAGTTGGATTCCTTATATGCCATCCAAGTATTACAGCATGTTGAAAAGTTAGTGCTCAATGCCTGCGCCCTAATGATTCAGAGTACTAACGTCGGCGCAGGATGATGTTGGTGCTTAAGTCGTATTGCAACTGGTTCGTTACGATATTCGTACACGAGTTTACAGAAAAGTGTTTAGGATTTAAGCATAGATAAGTATAGCATACATTTCACAGATTAATGAACTGCTCTGGGAATCTATTTCTAAACGTGTCAGACTGTTCTATGAATTCACAGCAAAGTTTCATGCAATTTTTCAACGATTAGATGAATTCCTAGTCGACCATCCAAGTATTACAGCATCATAAAACATTAGTGCTCAGTGTCTATGCCTTGATTATTCTTTAAGTACAAACGTCGGCGCAAGATGTTGTTGGTGGTTAGATCTTGTTGCAACTGTTTCGTGACGATAATTGCACACTACTTTGCAGACACATGTTTAGAATTTAAGCAGAGAGCAGTAAAATATTCTTACATTTCACAGATTATTATTAATGTCGATAATTAGTCATTATTAATATTAATGTCGATGATAATATTATAAGTATTACATCATTATTAAATTATTATTACAATAATAATCAGAGTCATTACCCCTAAAATCTGCAGTCGTTTTTCTCAATGCGTGTTGCAACGTATTCCGACGAGGAAAGCTTCACTAGTCCGCAAAACTATTGAGTGGAGGCTAACTCTGTGGAAACAAAAAGAGTTCGATTCCATCTTCGAAGAAGCACAATACCTACAGCGCTGCTGCGATTCGCAAACCCGGACAAACGTCGTCGACTGGATCAGACGCTATTGCAATCTGTTGGCACAAGGAAAGATAACGGCCGGCACTTCCGTCCTAGAAGACGAAACAACTTCATTAGTGCTTTCACCTGACATCACCATAAGCGGGAAGACTGTAAAATCAATGTTACAAGACCTCCACCCCCGCCACCGACCCACACCCCGACGTCCTAATGCATTCCTCATACAGAAAGTCGAAAGAGCACCACTCATGTCGTTTCCTAGCGTTAGATGAGATCTCTATCATACGAGCTTGTGAACACACCAAAGGAGGAGCCGGACCTTCCGGTTCTCGACGCTTGTGCTTGGCGTCACATGCTCACACGATTCGGCACACAATCACAAACGTTAGCCCGATCCTTGGCTTACTTTGCAATCTTCATAGCTACCGAACAAGTTAACGCGCACACACTAGACGCCTTCACGGCATGTAGACTGATTGCACTCGAAAAGAAAAATGGCGGCATAAGACCCATTGGAATCTGTGATACCGCCAGACGCATAATTAGCAAGGCCATTTTACAGATAGTCCGCACTGACATCGAGGACGTTTGCGATAAGGTACAGCTTGCCGCAGGACAAAGAAGCGGAATCGACTACGCCATTCACTCGATAAGAAATGCCTACCACTCCCGCACCGACCTTTGTCTGATGACAATCGATGCATCCAACGCCTTCAACTCAATAAACCGAGCAGTGGCCCTACATAACATTGATTTCATATGCCCTTCCCTCTCCCGTGTCATGCATAATATATACCAAACTCCAGCAGAGCTTACGTTGGGCGGCTGCAGCCTTACACTCGACGGAAGGATTTACGCAAGGCGACCCGTTCGCCATGGCCGGATTCTCCCTAGCATCCCTGCCGTTGATTGATTCGATTCAGCAATCTGTTCCCGACATCAAGCAGAAATAGTATGCAGACGACGCCAACTTCGTCGGCACTCCCGAACAATTGAAAAAAGTTTGGGATATTCTTGTCAATGAAGGGCCAAAATATGGATATCACGTCAACCCAACGAAATCACAAATTCTTTCTGATCTCCCGCTCAGTCAAAGCGAGCTTCCCTCACCCCACATGCAAGCTTCCCACTCAGGGTTGTTTTTACTTGGTGCCCCAATTGGTTCCGTGGCATTTGACGAGTCAACGATCTCCCAATTGTCAAGCAAGTGGGAATTTCTCATTTCTCGACTATCTGATGTCGCAACGATCGATCCACAAGTCGCCTACGTCGGACTTACTCGAGCCGTCCAAGCTAAGTGGACACATGTACTACGAACTTGCCGCTGCGAACCGATCTGGCTATCGGGATTAGCCAATGCACTTAAATCTTTACTACTTACAAGACTTACAGCTGGGGCATGCGGTGATGAGTGGTACGAAATTCTGACTTCACCACTCAAAATGGGAGGATTGGGGGTGTGCGACCCACTATTCGTGGCCCCTCTAGATTACGAAGACTCTGTCAGTATGTGTTCGAATTACGACAGCAATCATACTGGAGACCCACTACGAGAGGCCCAGAAAATGACCACCAATCAGATCGCCGTTCGTCGCAGGTTAGCTTTCGAGAGACGCGCAAACGGAATCAACCCTTCGTTTACCGAAGCGACCAAAAAGATTATCGAACACGCATCAAAAGACGGAGCATCTGCTTGGTTAAGCGCCCTACCATTACGCCACGAAAATTTCCACGTTACCGCAAAAGAATTCACAGACGCCATCTCAACACGATACGGCCAATTGCCAGTGGACTTAATAGGAAAACGTTGCCCATGCGGCGCGAACCTCGAAATCGGACACGCACTCGCATGCAAAAAGGGAGGGATGCCAACTATCAGACACGACGGGATACGTGACATCCTCGCACGCGAACTAACAAGCGTATGTCATAGTGTCGAGATTGAACCCCAACTGTCTCCGGTTCCAGACAACCTTCAATTCAACTCTTCTTCGACATCGCGAGACTACGGCGCTCGTTTGGATGTGGTAGGGTCAGGACTATACGGTGCACGGTACGAGCGGACATTTATCGATGTCAGCGTCTTCTCAATCTTTGTTCAATCGTTCATCAACCGCAACCCTGACTCTTCGTTCGAGTTCAACGAAAACAGGAAGACGTCCAAATACGGAGAAAGAATCACCACAGTGGAACACAGCTCGTTCGTACCAGTCATATTCTCTTCTTCAGGCGGACTTGGAAATCAAGCCAGCACGCTGATAAAGAAAATCGCAAAAGCGAAGTCCGCTCGAAGCACAGTCAGCTACGCTGAAACTATGATCAACATAAAACGTCGACTGGCGTTCGCAGTCGCCAGATCCGCATCAGCCTGTCTTCGAGCCCCCAGAAGCTCCCGCGGCAACCCTCAGGTCAGTCACCACCTCGCACCCACCAACGCAGAAGAGAGAGAATGCCTTCAAGATTTTGTCTGTCGACCTTTGAATTTTTTATAACTTAGTAACTTATACACATGTAAATCGTTTATCAAAGAAAAAAAATTAAAAAAAAATAATAATCAGAGAATGTATTTATTCGATGCCGTTGCCGCTACGAGCGATTGGGAAATAATCAATTAAAAAATTATACAAGAACTAAAAAATGAATCAATAATTTTTGTAATCTCACAATTGCATTTTATTGCAGCAAAGACAGTTCTTTCATATAAGAACAGTATCGTGCGTGCAACAGTTCACCGCAGGGTTCGTGACGAAATCTACAGACGCAGAGTCCCGTGCGTGTATGGCACATAAGACGATTCCGACAAAATTTCGGATGAAAGCCATCCAACGACATCCTGATTGTACAAGTTCGTTTTTCTTTTGAACCTTGTCGCCCAAGGTTTGGGCACAATACCGCAGGAGACATTCTATGCGAGGTGTCAACAGCAATATTAATATTAACCGGAAGAATCACAATACAACATCGTATATGACGGAACATAAAAGCTGTGCTGCACTGGCTCGAGAAGCAACGTTACACGTAACACATTCAATGTGGTAAGAAAAAGTCCAAAAATAAAGGTCAAAAGTCTAGATAACAAAATTGAGATACAGTCTGAATACCAACAAAACCATTGAGACGCATTTTGCTATTAAAATCGAATTATCTTGTCTCAGTTGGTTAATGCACTCATTGTAGTCTAGATGTGATCTAAAAATGAGATACCGTCTGAAATGAAACCATTAAAAATTAAGGTGTTTTTTCTTGATAATCGACATCCTGCTCGAAATATCAAGACCTTTGTTTTATCAAGATTTAAAAGAAGACCGTTAGATTGACAATACTGATAAAGATTACTAAGCGCCATCTGGACATTTTTTATTTCGGAAGAATAAATTATGAGATCATCGGGATATAACAAACAAGATGATTTCATGGCTCTAATACAAGTTGGTTGATCTGCTATAAATAAGCTGAAAAGTAGTGGACTCAGTGAGTCTTCCTGAGGCACACCAGTTAGCTGATGAAATGATTCTGAGAGTTTTACACCATCGAATATCTAAATGCAACGTGACTTTAGTATTTCACTTAGTACGTAACAAATAGGGCCCCGAAGACCAAGAAAATATTTTAGATTACGAAAAAGCAGGCATCTGTTTACCAGATCTAATGCCTTTTTAAAATCAACGCAAATTGCATACAGAGGCACATGTAAGACTCTGTTATCCAAGACTGCCGTTCTCAAAATTGTAATTGCACTCAACTACTTAAAGAATTCTTGATTATAACTATTTGCATTTGACTCGCTTCGCTCAACAAAAATTTGAGTGAGTCTCCCTAAGACACACTAGTTAGCAGGTAAGAAGTCTACAAATTCGCAGAAACGTTTCGTGCAATTTTTAAACGAATAGCTGGATTATATATGGACCATCTAAGTATTACAGCATGTTGAAATGTTAATGCTTATTGCCTGCGCCCTGATGATCCACTGAGTATGTTGTTAGTAGTTATATCGTGTGACAACTGGGTCGGGACGATATTCCATAGTTTGCAAGGACATGTTTAGGATCGAAGCACAGAGCAGTTATACTTTAGAGTTGAAGTGAACTACATTGTTTTCGTTTTTGAGTAATTTGTATATACTTAAAACATTTTTTCGATTTTTTACGGTTTTTAATTTTATTATTAGTAAAATTATAATATTATTATGTTAGAATTAGAAAATAAAACAAATAGTTTCTAGTAAAATATAAGTAATAATTAGTAGAATTAATAAGTAGGATTATTGAAACTTAATGATATCATTAGTGTATTCTATGTATTCAGTTATAGCTCGATTTAAAAGTTTCAGTTTACACTTCCTGGATTGAAAGTATATCCGATTACTGTACGATGATTTAGTTATTTAGGTTTCAAAATTTTATTAAAAAAACAATTAATTATTGCATCTAATCCTATTTATTTTAGTGTAACAATGATCAACTTTGTTTCGATGATTACCCAGATATGTATACTACAATATCATCTGAAGATATTGTAAAATATCCTCTTCGGATAGAGAGCAGGCCCTCGTTAGAAACATTCTACCGAGAATTCGTTCTTAATAAAACGCCTGTATTACTGAAAGACTGTATTTCCGAATGGCCCGCTATTCATAAATGGAGGTATATCTTTGTAAAAATAAGTGTTAAATTTTCTTAGTATTTTAAAGTATAAATTATCTATGTCAAAATATCGGTAATCGAACAGTGCCGATCGAAATTGGTTCGAAATATACTGAAAATTCGTGGACACAAAAATTGATGCTCTTTAAGAACTTTGTTCGTGACTATATACAGCAGGTAAGCGAACTAAACACTTTAATATAGGCAATAATCATTATATACTGTAAAGTTCATATTTCTATAATGAATTTATTTAAAAACACAGCAATTTGTGATTTTGCATGCTTTCCCGTATCTCAAAGTCAATAACTTTGGTATTCATATCTGGAATGTGACATTTTATCTTTGAAACATTTAACCCAATGAAATTGGGTTAAATTTTGGTTTATCTGCTTTTCTCTTAATATTTATATTGATATAAATATTAAATACTTATATCTAAATATTTATACTGATTTACAATATTTTTTCACATATTGTATAAAAATAAAAAATCTGTAACTATACATATATTGTTTTATGTAATGATCATATATTAAAAACGAACAATATTTTTTTATATGAAATTAGCTTGTATGAACAGAATACTCTGTTTGTAAGTTCTAAATTCATTGCCCAATAATTTTAAAGCATGACAAAATCATTACAACACATTTTATCTATTTAATAAAATTATTAACTAAAAATATTATTAATATTAAAAAATATTACTAATATTAATATTATAATAATATTAATATTATTGTGTTATTTAATAATATTAATATTATTGTGTTATTTAATAATATTAATAATATTAATAATATTAATATTATTGTGTTATTTAATAATATTAATAATATTAATATTATTGTGTTATTAGAAGCGGCCAATTATTCGCGTAATTAAAGCGGCCAATTGCGGCTGTCTTTCTTTCAGCAGTAATCCGCTCGCCGATCCTTTGCTGTTCGGTTCTGAAGACGACACCTTGGCAATCTGACGTGAATTATGTTATTTAATAATATTAATAATATTAATATTATTGTGTTATTTAATAATATTAATAATATTAATATTATTATAATATAATTAAAATTCTGATCTGATCTAATTATTTTCTGATCTGCTCTCCGCTCGTGACAAAGGACTTTGTAGTCCTTTGTCTACAAAGTCCTACATGACTTTGTGGACAAAGTCATGTATTCTGTCCACTTTGACCCCTCTCTTCCTTCATCTTATCGCCCAATATCAATTCTACCAACCTTATCTAAAATTCTTGAACACCTTGTCTTAGATCAGATAAACAAGTATCTCTCTTCATCGCAGCTCTACCCTTCTTTTCAATCTGCTTTCCGCTCCAAATATTATTAATATTATTAATTATAATTATAATTAAATAAAATTATTATTTTAATTTTATATTATTTATTATCCACAGATTTAATTTAGTGACTGTAAATTCTAAGTGCTTGACTATAAAGTTGCCAAAAATATTGTATACGAGTGGTATATATATATGATATTAACCACCTTTAGCGCAGCATAGGGAAGGAAATAAGTATACGTTTGTAGTGAATTCGTTGGTTTAATTTATAATATTTAACTAAACTATTGATTATTTGAATAAATTGGATGATAATAATGAATAGCAACTGTTTTTGACGTTTAACTTTAGGTGTGCTTATTTATACCGATATGCACAGTTAGATTCTATTGTATATAAATAGAAATTAAAATATATTACAAAGTATTGATAAAGATTAAAGATATAAATTGATATGATTTAATAAGATTGTAAAATGATTACAATATGATTAAATGATCATATGTAAAGGAGATTTAAAATGGAAAATATTTTATAAATATATTTTTAAATTTTTAGGTTTTTATAGATTTTTATTTTTCTATGTTTAGTTTTATTTTAATTTATTAATTTTATGAACATATTCATTATATATGTTTTTAACGGAAAATATAAATAGCAAACAATCATAACAGATTTTCTACTATTTAATATAGTAGAAAATATATAAATATAGTATATTTCTACTATTTATAAACTATTTATTATATAAATA